>CAMTDV010000003.1:28518695-28533695 GCA_947069175.1 Scalesia atractyloides
CGCATACATACATACATACATGTATACATACATACACGCATACATACACGCATACATACATACATACACGCATACATACACGCATACATACACGCATACATACACGCATATATACACGCATCTTCACTATAATTACCGGTTTTACATAGATCACTGATTCAGGGTTCTACTACTTAAATAACATGATTACTAGTTTGAATGAACAAACCGAACAGTTTGGGTAAAAGAAATACCGGACAGGTCGTCTTCTTCAGGAAGTCCGGCGAAAACAGGCAACTCTGTTATTGAAACTTCGGCTGAGAGGGGCTAATCAACAGAATTAAAGAATTAGATTTGAAATTGAACCAGAGTACATGGATTATTTACACGATTGAATGTGTTTACCGTCAACTAGCGTGGTTCCGGCAAATTCCAGAATTTCTCCGGCGAAACCAGAAATCCAGCAAAGTCTTCTGTGACTGACTTTGAGTGACGGAATAATGTTAGTAGTGTCCTAACAATAGATTGAAACAGCAAGAGAGTAGAATCTTACTGGTTTGAGTTGGACACGATTTTCCGGCGAGAGTTGCAGAGAATTCCGGCGACAATTTTCTTGAGCTCAAAAGACTTGAAAACGCGACGAAAAGGGTTTGGAGTGTATTTGAGACAGTTATGAATCGTTAAAATGATTGGAATCAGAATTATTTGAAGCTTGAATGTTTTTCGGTTTCAAAACCCAAAACTTGAAGTTCATTCAATCTGAACTTTAATTAAAAACCGATATGCGTCGGTTATACGTTAATTAAACGAACGAAAACTGATTTGGCGATTTGGCTCACCGATTTCCGTTATACAGATATCAGTAACCGTTAATCCGAGTTTGCGTATAAAATTTAATTGTTTCATAATACTAACAGAAAACAATTTGTGGCGGAGTGGTTTGGAGACGGAAAGATAAGTCATTGGAGGCAGTTGACCCGGGTTCGAGTCCGGTCAGCTCCAACTATTTTTTATTTATTTTATTTTAACTTTTTATCAAATATAATTTTTATAGTTTAGTTTATATATTAATTAGGTAACGTTTAAACTCAAAATACTCATAAATACTTAATGAAATTTCGTAACTTGATATTTGATTACAAAACGAAGCGGGTTTTGGAGACCCGATTTATACAAATGTTACAGTATCCCCTACTTTTAGGAATTTCTTCCCGAAATTCAAACAGTTGATGTAGTAGGGAAAAGATGAGGGTATTTTTCACGCATTGAGTCTTCACGTTCCCAAGTAAACTCAGGTCCCCGTTTCGACTCCCAGCGTACCCTAACAATAGGAATGCGACTTCGACGTAGACGCTTTTCTCCATAGTCCATAATCTCTACTGGCCTTTCGATAAAATGCATGGATTCATCAATCTGAATATCCTCCAGTGGAATATGAAGATTCTCATCAGCGAGGCACTTCTTCAAGTTCGACACGTGGAATGTGGGATGAATTCTGTCGAGTTCTTCCGGTAGGTCAAGCTTGTAAGCTACAGGACCTACTCTTTCGAGTATTTTGAAAGGTCCTACGTAACGTGGTGCTAGCTTTCCCTTTTGACCAAAACGAACTACTCCCTTCCACGGTGACACTTTTAAAAGCACATGATCACCAACGCTAAACTCCAAGGGCTTCCGTCGTTTATCTGCGTAACTCTTTTGACGACTTTGAGCCGCTAGAAGATTGTTTCTGATTTGATGAATCTTATCTGTTGTTTCTTGGATCAATTCCGGACCAGTAATTTGAGCTTCCCCAATTTCGTGCCAACAAACAGGAGATCGACACTTTCGACCATATAAAGCTTCAAAAGGTGCCATGCCGATACTAGAATGATAACTGTTGTTGTACGAAAATTCGACTAACGGTAGGTGGGCGTCCCAATTTCCCTTGAAGTCTATGACACATGCTCTAAGCATATCCTCAAGGGTTTGAATGGTGCGCTCAGACTGTCCATCAGTTTGGGGATGATAGGCGGTACTGAGATCTAGTCGAGTGCCCATTGCGGATTGTACTGCCTGCCATGTCCGTGAGGTGAAACGACCATCACGATCAGAAATAATACTTAATGGAACTCCATGACGGCTGACGATTTCGCTGATATAAATACGAGCAAGCTTTTCGTTCTTAAAATCTTCTCGAATAGGAATAAAGTGAGCTGATTTTGTGAGTCGGTCTATAATCACCCATATAGTGTCATACCCACTAGAAGTGCGAGGTAACCCGGTAATGAAATCCATGGTTATATTTTCCCACTTCCAGACAGGTATTTCTGGTTGGACCAGAAGTCCTGAGGGTCTTTGGTGTTCAGCCTTTACTTTAGAACAAGTGAGACACTTGGAAACAAAAACGGCAATATCTTTCTTCATTCCAGGCCACCAATAGGTGTACCGTAGGTCTTGATACATCTTATCGGCTCCTGGGTGTATAGAATATCGCGACTTATGGGCTTCATGCATGAGCGTTTCACGAAGATTGATATGGTTAGGAATCCATATACGATCTAGGTAATACAAAATACCATCAGATTTAGTTTCCAGCTTTAGCTCGGCTCCACAGGACATCTCCTTTTGTACATCTTCCTCTGTTATTGAAACGTGTTGAGCTTCTCGAATTTGATCCTTAATATTGGTTATAATTTGCGAACATAGAAGATGAATAGAGTTCGCATAGCCCTTTCGACTAAGTGCATCAGCCACCACATTTGCTTTACCAGGGTGGTATTTGATTTCACAGTCGTAATCATTTAGAAGTTCGACCCATCTCCGTTGCCTCATATTTAACTCTTTCTGATTGAAGATGTGTTGAAGACTCTTATGGTCAGTGTATATTTCACACTTCGTGCCATAAAGATAATGTCTCCATATCTTAAGAGCGAATACAACGGCTCCAAGTTCAAGGTCATGAGTGGTGTAGTTCTTTTCGTGAGTCTTGAGTTGCCTTGAGGCATAAGCTATGACTTTTCCTCTTTGCATGAGAACGCATCCCAATCCTTGCCCTGACGCGTCGCAATAGACTACAAAATCATCACAACCTTCAGGAAGAGTGAGGATTGGTGCATCACAAAGTCTTTGCTTGAGGGTTTGAAAAGCTTCTTCTTGCTTGGGCCCCCATACAAATGGTTTCCCTTTATGGGTTAAAGCCGTGAGTGGCACCGCAATGCGAGAGAAGTTTGAAATGAATCGACGATAGTAACCAGCAAGTCCAAGAAAAGACCTTACTTCAGTTGGCGTACGTGGAGCTTGCCATTCTTGAACTGCTTTGATCTTTGATGGGTCCACATGTATTCCTTTGTCATTGACTACATGCCCAAGAAATTGCACCTCTTTTAACCAGAATTCACATTTAGAGAACTTGGCATAAAGCTTTTCCTTTTCTAGAAGTGCAAGAACAAGTCGCAGATGACGCTCATGCTCAGCTTTAGATTTTGAATAGATAAGAATATCGTCGATGAACACAATAACAAATCGATCAAGGTAAGGTTTGCAGACTCTATTCATTAGGTCCATGAAAACAGCTGGTGCGTTGGTTAATCCAAACGGCATAACCATGAATTCATAGTGACCATAACGAGTTCGAAAAGCAGTTTTAGGGACGTCTTCTTCATGCACCCTAAGCTGATGATAGCCCGATCGAAGGTCGATTTTCGAAAAGAAACTGGCACCTTGAAGCTGGTCAAGAAGATCATCTATACGAGGTAAAGGATATCGATTTTTGATAGTTAACTTGTTGAGCTCTCTGTAATCGATGCACATGCGAAAAGATCCATCCTTCTTCTTTACGAAAAGTACAGGTGCACCCCAAGGCGATGAGCTGGGGCGTATAAATCCCTTGTCAGTCAACTCTTGCAATTGACTGGCTAGCTCTTGCATTTCAAGGGGGCTAACCTATATGGAGATTTTGCCACTGGTGTGGCACCAGGTATAAGATCGATACGAAACTCGACATCTCTGATTGGAGGAAGTCCTGAAATGTCGTCAGGAAAAACTTGTGGAAAATCTTTTACAACAGGAATATCTTCAAGTTTCTTTTCTGCGGTCCCCTTCTTGATGATATGGGCTAAAAACGCGACATAATTCTTGCGAAGGTATTTCTGAGCTTGAAGGCAAGACATTAAGTTGAGTCCTTTCGCCGAGGTTTCTCCAATAATTCGAAGAGTCTGACCGTTTGAAAGAGGAATACGAATAAATTTCTCACGACATACAACTTCCGCATTATGCTGACTAAGCCAATCCATTCCGACTATGATGTCGAAACTTCCCAGCTTCATAGGAATAAGATCGACTGAGAAATCGTGATCGTTTAGGGTGAGCGTACAGTTGCGTAAAATAGAATCTAACGAAACTGGTTTTCCATCTGCAACTTCCACTGTTATGGATTCCGCGAGCTTATCTCGATTTTTACTTAAGATAGGTTCAAACTCTAATGACACGAAACTTCTATCCGCACCAGTATCAAATAACATAGAGGCATATCTACCATTTATAAGAAACGTACCGTTGACCACATTGCCGTCAGCTCTGGCCTGGTTTGCGTTAATATTGAAAGCCCTTCCTCTAGCAGGTGGAGGAGCTTGGTTTGCTTGGTTCACAGGGTTGGCTTGGGCCTGAGCATGAATAATATTGACCAGCCTTGGACATGAGTTCCTGAAATGACTTGGATCTCCACAATTGAAACATGCCCGCATAGGTTGGCCCATAGGGTAGTTGGGTTGATAGTATGTTTGGGCTAAATGTTGAGTGGGTGGAAATGGTTGTTGTTGTTGGGCTTGACCCATAAATTGTTGGTGGGTTTGGGTTATAGGTTGGTGGCGATTTGTTCGTTGAGGTGCGCGGCATTGTTGTACAAGGTGTCCAGCGCGACCGCAGCTGGTACAGTACTGGCAAGGATAGTCAGGGGAGTGGTGATACTGACAACGGTTACATTTTGGTAGTGGTCCTGTGTATGGTCTTTTGTATGGCGCGGGTGGAGGAGTGGCTTGAGTGATGGGTGCAGCAGGAACAGGGGTGTTGGTGTGGGTGACTGCAAAGTTCCTGTTGTTACGCTTCCTCTTGTTAGCAAATTTGGAGGAAGGAGTGTGGTGGTTTGAGGTTTGTCCCTCAGCAGGGGTTTTCTTCTTTTCCTCCTTGAACTTCCCATTACGAATTCGGTTTTCGGTCAGTTCTGTCGCCAATTCCATGGCAGCTTCTAGTGTTACCGGTGAAACGCTGAGGACCGAATCCTGGATTTTCGAGGGAAGTCCTCGAATGTAATGTTCGATCAGACGGTAGGTTGGAGTGAATAAGTTTGGTACCATCTGGTTCAACTCCAAGAACCGTTTGTTGTAAGTAGAGTGATCACCATCTTTTTGTTTCAGGGCATGAAATTCATCTTCCAATTTCTTAATCTCACTCCTAGGACAGAATCGCCTAGTCATGATTTCCCTTAACTCCTCCCAAGTTAAGGACATCGCATCTTCCGTTCCCCTCTTTCCCTTCTCGGTATTCCACCAAGTGAGAGCTACCCCAAGTAGTCTCCCGGTGGCATAACGAACTTTGCGATCCTCAGGACAATCGCAGTTTAAGAAAACGTTTTCCATCTCCTCGAACCAACGCTGGAGAGCAGTGACTCCCTCAGTCCCTTCGAATTTTGGGGGATCGCAAGACTTAAAATGTTTGTAGGTGCATTTGCTGGTAGGAGGGTCGTTGATGATCTGGTCCTGTTGTTGAGGAGGGTTAGTAGGATTTGCAGCAAGAGCTTGTTGTACTTGTACTACAATGTCAGGTAAAATCGTGGCCATTTGGTTGGCGATATGGGTGGCCAATCGTTCCTGAGACTTTTCCGATTTCCTACTCCTTCGATGCGATCTATACGACATCTACAGGATCATAAAATGAGAAGATTGTGAGTTTATGGTATCTTTTAGGTGTCATGTGTCTTAAAAAAAAATGAAAATAACATAAATATCAATAATGCAACTACATCCGAAGGATGTCTTGGGTTCGCTCATGTTGGGCCTCAAATGTCCCCCATACCTTCACCTATATAGTCATGTGGGCCCCCATGGCTATTGGTTTGGTTGGATTCACATTAGTATTGGCAATTTAACACTCGCATCCCCGAATGCTAACCACAAAATATGTTCATGAGATGTTTGGTCTGAACGTGTCCAGGTGTAGACACAATGACAACTCAAAGTGGGATTAGCTCTCACGACGTTTGGTATAGCATGCTTTGGCCTAATAGGTATTTCGTACTCTCATCGTTGGTCCCCAGGTAGGCAAACTGGTCCTTTATTTTGGATTTATACGAATGCCAGCCTAGACAGGACGTTCCGACTACCGGTACTAGTACCCTTCCAGTTACTACATGCCCGTCATGAGAACTCACTTTGATGAGATTTGAAAACACGAAAATCGTTGTAAAATCAATCATGATGTGGTGTGTGCTTGCATGGATGTGATATGTTATGATCATACGATTTCATGATAAGCATTATTTGATAATACATACTTATGAACATGCTTGAACAATATCAAATGTAACATTTTAACATAAACATATAAACATCATGAAATTTGGCATATAACACACAAAATTCTTATAAGTTTCTAATCGACTATAGTATAGGCTCTAAGGGTCTAATAACCTATCCTATATCCCTATAGTCATGGCTCTGATACCAATCTGTCACACCCCCGACCCGCAGCGGAAATAAGAGTCGGGGCATAATTGGGTTATCACCAAAGCACATGACATTTACTATTATGTTTCATAATTAAATGAAGTCAAAGTTACATTTCTCAAACCATCAAACATGTTCATTCATTACAAAAGAAAATAACCAAACATAATAATCCAAACACTAAATCATTTTATTTCTTCTAATCCAGGTCCTACGTGTTCCTAGCTGCTGCTGGTTCACCTGTATCATGTGTAAAATGGGAGGTTTTTGGGTCAACATAAGTTGGCGAGTGAACCTTATAGATAAACATTTAATAATGATTTTCTGGTTAGTTTATCAATAAAATATTGTGCATAATCATAAAAGAGCATATGCATGAAATCAAGCAATGGCAACATCGGTTACAATTATAACATACATTAACAATCGATTACATACATGAACATACCAACATCATATGATAATTAACATAAATGAACTGTGAGATCAAGGCTCAATCAAACGGAGCCGATCGTATTGCATGAACTGAAAATGTAAATTGAACTGTGTGCTCAAGGCTCAATCAAACGGAGCCGAGCGTATTGCATGAACTTGAAATGTAAATTGAACTGTGCACTCAAGGCTCAATCAAACGGAGCCGAGCGTATTGCATGTATTGAAATGAAAATAAATGACCGATCAAGGCTCAATCAAACGGAGCCGATCGTGCGGGCACGCCCTGATCAACCGCATAATAAAATGGGGATCAAACTCAACCTCGAGGGATGGGGAGCTACGGCCTCAGCAATTGCATGTACTGAAATAATAACTTGCAAACAATCCTAACTACTGAACAGCAACAACTAACACACATGTCATGATATGATATATATGCACAATAACTTAGTTATAATAAGAAAATGAATAAGACACATGATACACCCCAAAAATGTGATTAAAACGGGGAATTTGAAGGGTTCACTCACATTGGGTGCGTTGGATTTGAATTGGTGAGATGCGCACGATTTAGACGAAACGAGTTAACGAGGAATCACTGACCTAAATAATAATAGGAAAAATATATTAAATGGATGGATTTTATTAAAGATTTTTAATGGGATTTTTAGATATATTTTTGTGAGTTTATGGCTATTTTCTATCCTTAAAAATGTTATTTTTAAGTATTTTTTAATTGATTTTTAATTTAAATAAAACAAATAATTATTTAAAAAAATAATATTTTTTTTTACTGTTTGACCGTTGACCGTTGACCATTGACCGGTTCGGTCAGCGGTAATTCTTGCGCCGAGCGGGATTCGAACCTGTGACCTTCCGTTCACGCGCACGTAGCTCTACCAACTGAGCTACGTGACTAACCCGTTAGAAATCTAGTTTTAATTATATTAATACACTTATTCGAATTTACCGAAAATTCCTTTATTTTACAAAACGTTTTATTCTCATTGAACCGGTGTTTGTGTCGAGATTCGATCGCGTGACGTGCAGTTTGTGTTGCACACAGTCCACCGCTGGACTGTGTGTCTAACCCGGTTATATTCTTGAATTATATTATACTTAACAACTACTCAATCTAACCCGGTTAGTTTTATGAATAAAAAGGAATGTTATTACGCAGCGTGTGTGTAGCAAGGATCGAACTCGGGACTCGTATATAAACTTTGCACACAGTCCACCGCTGGACTGTGTGTCTAACCCGTTAACTATCCGAATTTTAATTATTCTTAACCCGTTGTTATGTTCGTCTTCTTCACTATAATTACCGGTTTTACATAGATCACTGATTCAGGGTTCTACTACTTAAATAACATGATTACTAGTTTGAATGAACAAACCGAACAGTTTGGGTAAAAGAAATACCGGACAGGTCGTCTTCTTCAGGAAGTCCGGCGAAAACAGGCAACTCTGTTATTGAAACTTCGGCTGAGAGGGGCTAATCAACAGAATTAAAGAATTAGATTTGAAATTGAACCAGAGTACATGGATTATTTACACGATTGAATGTGTTTACCGTCAACTAGCGTGGTTCCGGCAAATTCCAGAATTTCTCCGGCGAAACCAGAAATCCAGCAAAGTCTTCTGTGACTGACTTTGAGTGACGGAATAATGTTAGTAGTGTCCTAACAATAGATTGAAACAGCAAGAGAGTAGAATCTTACTAGTTTGAGTTGGACACGGTTTTCCGGCGAGAGTTGCAGAGAATTCCGGCGACAATTTTCTTGAGCTCAAAAGACTTGAAAACGCGACGAAAAGGGTTTGGAGTGTATTTGAGACAGTTATGAATCGTATAAATGATTGGAATCAGAATTATTTGAAGCTTGAATGTTTTTCGGTTTCAAAACCCAAAACTTGAAGTTCATTCAATCTGAACTTTAATTAAAAACCGATATGCGTCGGTTATACGTTAATTAAACGAACGAAAACTGATTTGGCGATTTGGCTCACCGATTTCCGTTATACAGATATCAGTAACCGTTAATCCGAGTTTGCGTATAAAATTTAATTGTTTCATAATACTAACAGAAAACAATTTGTGGCGGAGTGGTTTGGAGACGGAAAGATAAGTCATTGGAGGCAGTTGACCCGGGTTCGAGTCCGGTCAGCTCCAACTATTTTTTATTTATTTTATTTTAACTTTTTATCAAATATAATTTTTATAGTTTAGTTTATATATTAATTAGGTAACGTTTAAACTCAAAATACTCATAAATACTTAATGAAATTTCGTAACTTGATATTTGATTACAAAACGAAGCGGGTTTTGGAGACCCGATTTATACAAATGTTACAATACACGCATACATACAAGCATACATACATACATACATACATACATACATACATACATACATACATCAACATACATACATACAATACATACACATTCATACATACATACATCATACATACATACATCACTACATACACATTACATACATACATACATAACATACATACATTACATACATACATACATACATAACATACATACATCAATACTCTACATACATATACATAATACATACATACACGCTACATACACGCATACATACATACTCGATAACATACATTACATACATATACATACATACATATACATACATACATACATACATACATACATACATACAGCATACATACATACATACATACATACATACAACGCATACATACACGCATACATACACGACATACTACATACATCATTACACAACAATCATACATACATACATACATACATACATACATGTACATACATACATACATACATACATACATACTACATATCATACCATACATACATACATACATACATACACAACTACATACAACATACTACATACAACCATACATACATACACATACATACACTACATACATACACTAATACATACATCACATACATACACATACATACATACATACATACATACAATACATACATACATACATACATACATACACATACATAACATACATACATACATACATACGCATAATACAATACATACATACATACATACATACTACTCATACATACATACATACATACATACATCATACATACCTTTACATACATACATACATTACACGCATACAGTACATACACAGCATACATACACATACATACATACATACATACACATACCATACATACCATACTACATACATACATACATCCATACATTACATACATACATACTATACATACACACATACATACATACATACACTACATACTACATACATACATAATCATACCATACACGCATACATACACCATTACATACACATACATACGCATACATACAACATATACGTACACACATAATCATACATACATACATAATTCAGCATACTACCGCATACATACATAACATATACATACATACTACATACATACATACATCATACATACATACATAACATACATACATACATACATCACTACACACATACTACATACACAACATACATTCATACACACATATAATACATACATACTTTCAACATAATCACCATACACATACAACATACATACATACATCTTACATGCATACATACACGCATACATACACATATCATACATACATACATACATACACATACATACATACAAACATACATACTACTACTACTACTATACATACATACATACTACATACAGCATACTACATACATACATAAATACACACATACATCACATACATACAACAATACATAACATCATACATGCATACACGCGCAAACATACAATACATACATATACAGCATACGTACATCATCATACACATAATACTACAGAACCATACACCATACATACACGCATACATACACGCATACATACACAACACATACACCACATACATAAACGCATACATACACTACATACTACAATACATACTAACATACATACATACATACATACATACATACATACATACATACATACATACATACATACATACATAATACATACATACATACATACATACAACATACATACATACTCAACAACACCAACTACATAATACACATATACATACATAATACACATACATACATACATACATACATACATACACCATACATACAACATCATACTACATTACATACATACATAATACATACATACATACATACCATACATACACACATACCATACATCACTACACGCATACATACAGCATACTTACACCATACATACAGACATACATACACGCATACATCAACATACATCTCACATACATACATACATACATACATACATACATACATACATAATACATACATACCATCATACTACAGCATACATACACGCAAAACATACGATACATCACGATACATACACCATACATACATCATACATAACATCACATCAACATACAATACATACACCTACATACATACACATACATACATACAATCATACATACATACTCATACATACATACATACATACATACATACATACATACATACATACTACATTACATACATACTACATTACATACATACATACATACCATACTACATACATACATACATACATACATACATAACATACATACATACATACATACACATACTAATACATACAAATACATACATACATACATACACATACATACATCATACATACAACATACATACATATCACATACATAATACATACATACATACATACATACATACATACATACATTTCATACATAACACGCATACATACACACAACATACAACGCATACAACGCATACAATAATACACGCATACATAACGCATACATACACGCATAAATACACGCATACAACAGCATACATACATACATACATTACACATCACATACAATACATACAACATACATACATACATACATAATACATACTACATACATACAACATACATACATACTAATACATACATACATACATAAAATAACAACATACATAAACATACATACATACATACATACATACAACTACTACATACATACATACATACATCATACATACACATAATACACATAATACAAAACATACATACAAATACATACAATACATACACATACAACATATCATACATACTACATATCATCATCATACGATTACATACTACATAAACATAACATTAATACTTACATACATAATACATACATCTACATTACAACATACATACAACTCATAATCATAACTATACTATACTACATATACATACACTCATACATAATACTAATCAAACATAACACAACATAAAAACTCTACATAAATACTAATACATACATAAACCCTAAACCAACACATACCAACTACATCTAACAAATAACTACAAAACTACATCATACATATACTAATATAATCTCATAATACTACATACTACATCTAACATAATACAACATACTAATACATACATAATATCAACTCACATAATCTCTACACACATACACATCTACATCATCAACATTCATAACATCAACATACTCATATATACAACTACAACTACACACACACATACTACACATACATCCAATACCAAACATAATAACTATATACACACATACATACTATAATACACATCATACTCAAAATCAAACAAAATACATAACATAACAATACTAACATCTACATCACTACAAATAATAAAATACAACATACATACATAAACATACATACATACATAATACCATACATACATAATACATACAACATAATTACAACATATCAGCCATACAGCATAAACATACATACTACATACATACATACATACATACATACATACATCATACATACATACATAATACATTACATATACATACATACTACACATACATACATACATACATACATACAAATACATACAAATACATACATACATACATACATAACATACATACATACATACACATAACATACATACATACATACATACATACATACATACTACAAAATACATACATACATACATACATACAATCAATACATTACATACATAATATCATATAATACATTACATACATACATAAACATCATATCATACACATACATACATACATACACCATACATACATAGACATAATACAGCATACATAAGCATTACAGAATACTCCGAACATACATACACGCATACATACATACATAATACATAACATACATACATACACCATACCTACATACATACATACATACATACACACATACATACATATTAACATACATACATACATTACATACATACTCATACACCATTACACGCATATACTACATACATACGCATACAATACATTATCACATACATACAACCATACATACATACAACATACATACACGCATACATACATACATACATACTACATCATACATATACATACAGCATACATCACATACATACAATACATACATCATACATACAATACATACAATACATACATACATACATACATAATACCAACATATCACATACATACATACGCATACATACACATACATACACAACATACTAACAACATACATACATACAATACAGCATATACATACATACATCATACATAATACATACATAATACATACTACATACATTACTACATCATACACATCAAACATCTACATAATACATACATACATACATACATACATACATACATACATACATACATACATACATACATACATACATACATACATCATGCATACATACAGCATACATGCATACTACATGCATACGTAATCATACATACATACATACATACATACAACATACACATACATACATACATACATACATACATACATCATACATCATACACGCTAATACAACACATACATACGCATACATACATACATACATACATCATACATACAATCACTATCACATACATACAACTCATACATACATACATACATACATACATACATACATACACATACATACATACATACATACATACATACATAAACATACATACACATACATACATACACGCAATACATACACGCATACATACACATACTATACGATACATACACCATACATACACGATCATACATACATCATACCATACAATACATACATACATACAACATACATCATACATACATACATTACATACATACATACAATACATACACCATACAACCTATACATACATACACATACATACATACATACATACATACAACTACACACATACATACCACCATACATACCATACATACATACATACATACATACAACATACTACAACATAACATACTACATACATACACGCATACATACAACCACATACATACACGCATACATAACGCATACATACACGCATACATACATGCATACATACATACATACACAAGCATACATACTACATCATACATACAACATACATACTACATACATACAATACATACATACATACATACATACATACATACATACATACATACATACATACATACACATACATACATACATACATACATACATACATACATACATACATACATACATACATACATACATACATAACAACATAATACATACATACATACATACATACACTACAACATACATACATAACATACATACATACATACATACATACATGCAATCTACATACGTCATACATAATACATACACTCATACATACAACATACATGACATACATACATACATACATACATACATACATACATACATACATACATACAACATACATACATACATAACATACATACATACATACATACATAATACATACATACATACATACATACATACATACATACAACATACATACATACACATACATACATACATACAACATACATACATACA
>CAMTDV010000003.1:28538695-28546752 GCA_947069175.1 Scalesia atractyloides
AACTCTTTGTGCGTGGCACTCTAAACATGTACGCTACATGCTAAACCGCGTTTACTCAATTTTCAGGACGAAAATTCTTTCAACATGGGGATAATGTGATATCCCGGGTTTTTCGGATAACTTAAACGCGACACTTGTCGAATAATGTATATGCTAAGTATTAAACGTGTACGAGTTAAATGAATACGTGATATGTGTTGTGTGATTGTTTTAGTTATAGAGAAGTGTGGTAGATATGTACACGAACTGAACCGAACCACGACACGAACCAACCTTGATTTATTGTAACTCTAGGAATTAATCAAGTTAGGACTCAAACATGTCTTGGCCGCGAGATCAAAACCTAAAACTAATTCGGCCAAGATCAAACCCAAACCCGTAGCAAACCTAAAACTATTCGGCCGATCAAACCAAACCAAACCAACCCGTGTGCAAACCAAATTAACCCATTGCGTACAACCCAAACCGAGATCAAACCAACCTTAAACGCCTCCCGGCCGCAAGATAAAACCCAAACCAACCCAACCCAAGTCCCTCGGCCACAAGCTTAAGCCTAACCGTAACCCTCATCTTCTTTGCGCCTATATATACTAACACTCATGCATGTTTCATACACAAACACAAACCCTAGAAGGAAACTGCCGTCGGCAGCTTGTTCTCAGCCCTGCGATCGCAGACAGATCTTTTCCTTGTTCGTTCCTTTCTCTCGGTCGCAGCAGCAGCAACCATCGCCATCTTCACCTCCATTCAATCAACAAAACAGCCCACTTTATCATCATCCTCTCGGTCGCAATCTAGTTGGATCAGCCGAGTTGTTCTTGTCCAAATCTCGGCTTGTTTGCCTAGTTATTCAAGGTCAGAATTATCTTTGATTACGAAATATGTTCGGATATATACGCTTAAATGAATTGATTAGTTTGCTTCGGATATATATATGTTTGAACGGATTTATTTGCTTGTTTTCGGATTATGTGTGTGTGTTAAGTAATCGGCTGAACTATCCATAGTTGCATGTATAATTGTTTGCGGATATCATAAGTTTCAAGTGTGCCTTGTTTGTAATAACTAGAAGTAAGAACTAGGGTTTGCATGGATGAGATATTGGTATTGATCTAGGATTAGAAATCGGTTTTTGATCACCTAGGTTAACCATATGAACGAGTTGTGCGAATTAATGGTAACAATAATGCTGAAACAGGATGCTGAGTAATAGTTACAGCCGACTTCATCTGGCTGTAACTCGGTCGTTAGTTGTCGAAAAACGGATTTTCTGATGTCTAGAACGTAGAGATTTGAATAAGGAATCCAATGGTGCTGGATTCATAATTTTCTGAAGTCGTTTGATATTTTTAAAGGGCCAAATAAGTTCAGTAACTAAAACTGTGAAAATCCTGAAATTTTGTTAGTTGTTTATCGAGTTGGATTTTAAAATCAGTAGGGAGTTGAGTCTTGATTTTTGTACAGCAACTAGGTATGGAAATTTCCGGGCAACTCCAACTGGAATTTTGTAAATTGGACGATCAGTGATTTTTAAATGAATTCTTCCGTGGACTGCAGTCAGAAAGCGGTAAATCTGACTGC
Organism: Scalesia atractyloides; assembly: GCA_947069175.1. Lineage (NCBI taxonomy): Eukaryota > Viridiplantae > Streptophyta > Magnoliopsida > Asterales > Asteraceae > Scalesia > Scalesia atractyloides. The sequence goes on from CAMTDV010000003.1 coordinate 28,540,277, forward strand.
AGCCTGGTATATTAATATTTATGGCTAATTGGTAAAGGTTTAGGACTTGGGAAAATTATATAAATTTCTATGGTATAGATGTCACCTACTGTAAAAATATTGGAATTTTTGGAATGTTAGAACTATTTTATAAAAATCCTAGAAAACAGCTGAATTATGAGTGCTAAGCTGAAATTTGAGAACTTGTGATTGTGTGCACCAAATTGTGGCATGAATTGGTTTATGGTTATGATGAGTTGTTTTAATCACTAGGATCGCATGAGGATACTTGCATGCATGTTTGAGTGTTAGATATGTTGTTTGTGTGTATCACTTTGTGTGTAAATTACGTGTGGAATTTGTATTGGTGTGTTCACACACTAACTTGGAATTAATTGGTTTGTTAGGACGCAACTAGCAGTCCCATCTCTTATAACTTCTTTGCTACACTAACCGAGCAAATAAAGGTGAGTTCACGGCCCCTAACTTTATCCGGTTTTTAAACAACAGGGGGAGAAATATGTATACACTCTCAAACTCAATCTCTTTACGTTATATGAATTTAACGTCACATAACTATTCGGTAACTAAGTTAATGTTAATGTAATGTTATGGTCACTAAGCAGCTTTATCACTTAAGTCCTCGTCAATCTCTCGGATCGTTAGTATTGGGTTTAATAGCGGGGGAATTATAAGTAGTACTACTGGGCCCGACAAGCCCCATCCGAGCTAGTCGCGCTAGCCGACCGGGTATGGTCAACGGGTGAATAATTTGGCCTAACATCGCCATGGTCATGTGATAGGCCTGGCAAAACGGAGGCACAACAGTCAGCTTCGATCGCGAACACTTATGTGACATGACTTTAGGCTACCTACCTATATATATTAACATTGAACTTAATTACGAAACCACGATATTATCCCAGGTTGGGGATAATGGAAACAACTTAATATTCCGGGTTTGGAATATTGGAAACAACAGCTCAATATTCCGGGTTGGAATATTGGAAACAACAACTTAATATTCCGGGGTTGGAATATTGGAAGCAACAACTTATTATTCCGGGTTGGAATAATGGAACCAATACGTTATCCCGGGTTAGGGATAACGGAGAAAACAAACTATAACCGAACAAACGAATTTATGAAAACCTGTGAACTCACTCATCTTTAATGTTGACACTTGTTTCTTTACATGTTTCTCAGGAAGCTAGGAGCTCTAGGTGCACGCACATGCATTGAACAAGACATCTTTTATCGAGTCTTATTTATCAATATTGTTTTGAGGTTTTTCATTTGTTTTGGCGTTTGTGTTGGCGCCCGCTTCACTACTTATTTATGCTTCCGCTCAAACTTTAAAACTGATGCTTCTGCTAAATATTGGTAACTAATTTAGACAGTATAAAATCTACAACAAATGATTTTGGAAAACGTATTATCAAATCATATAGAGTCGTTCGACGTACTAGTGTTTCAGATTCTGGTTTGTTCACACGCCTCGCGGTAAAACTCCGCAAGTGGAAATTGAGGGTGTGACAGATTAGTATCAGAGCCACTAGCTATAGAGAACCAGGTTTGCATTAGAAGTAGACCTAAACTATAGCTGATATCACGACACTAGACTTAGTTTGGCACTGAACTATTATATCTTGTTATGCAATATACCACAACTGTGTTTGGTAGATTATACCTTCATAATAAGAAATGAAAACAACTCGTAACTAACTACACGACCTAACAGGCAATGTCATCATCCTCATCGTCATCATCATCCGACAGACTTACGCCACCAAGGGCACCAGGAAAGGCACCAATGGTGGAACCCATACCACCTTATGGCGTGGAGAGACGCTCAGCGGCGAGGAAAAGGCTCGCTCTGGGGGAGGAGTCGTCGTTACGCCCAACCATTGCTGTACCGGTTGAACCGGTTAATCCTGTAGAAATAGGAATTGACATACTTAGAATCCTGGTACATACACAACAAAAACAGTTAGAAAGAATGCAGGAAACCATCCTAGCACAAGGATGGATGATTCGACACCTTACAGGTAAGACCGACTCGCTCGAGGAAGAGCATCGTACGAGTAAGATAGCTCGTAACACCATAGTCAGAGATCTGCGTGCTGAGCAGATAAGAGCCGACTGGCTTGAGGACAGAGTCCTGGAAAATAGTTGGAACATTCAGGAACTGCAAAATCAAGCACTTGCACCAGCACCGGCCCCTCCAGAGCCGGTAGAGGAGGATCCAGAAGAGGATCCAGAGGAGGACCCTGAGGAGGATCCAGAGGAGGATCCGGAGGAGGACCCAGCTGTAGAAGCTGGAAATGCCGCGCAGGATGACGGCAACGACAGTGACTTGGGGGATGGAGATGTAGACGACTGACACGTCCCGCTTATTTTGTTTGTTTTCCTTCAGTTTATTTTCCCACTTGTGTTTAAACTTGAGACTTTATAGTGAATTCGTATGTTTGATTTGCACTTTTGTAAGACGTTGAAATTTCAGTTAATCAAGTATTTCTTTTGACTATTTAACATATTGAGTTGACATAACTTAATAATTATTAAAGTACGAAGTAGGATAACTATATTGGATATATAGACTTATCGGGGTGTGTTTGTGTTGTGTTTCGAAGATCTAAATGGCGACTGGAAGACATGGAAACCTTAACTTGACGCCCGAAGAGCTAGCTGCCATGATTCAAGAGCACGTGAACGCAGCTTTAGCGGGTGTTCAGAACCAACCGGCAGGTAACCATTATTAAGTTTTCGCGTGAAAATCTAATAGTGAGGCTAGTAAAATTCCTTGCTGACTTCCTGTTCTCTGTCAGCAGGAGGGGGCTTTAACCCCTATAAGATGTTCCTTGACGCTAAGCCAAGCAAATTCTCGGGGACGGAAGGACCCATTGGATTGGTCCGCTGGATCAAAAAATCGGAATCCGTTTTTGAAATGTGCAACTGCCTAGAGGCCAACAAGGTCAAATACGCAGCCTCAACGCTGGAAGATGGGGCACTGACATGGTGGAATGCCCAAGTCCAAACACGTGGACTTATAGCTGCTAATGCAATGGCATGGGCTGAGTTCAAGGCCCTAATTAAAGAGGAGTACTGTCCACGAGACAGAGTGCAACAGTTAGAGCAAGCTTTATGGAACCACAAGATGGTGGGATCGGAAATTGAAGCTTACACCGCAAAACACCATGATTTAGTATTTCTGTGTCCCGAATTGGCCAACACGATGGAGAAAAGACTCGAGTTCTATCTCGGGGGTCTGGTTCCGGAAATTCAGGGTATGGTAATGGCTAGTAACCCTGTAACAGAACATCAAGCAATCCGATTGGCTCACAAACTCACCGATAACGCAGTGGAACAAAAGAAACTGCCCGCACGGGGTACAACTAAAGTTGCCCTGGATAACAAAAGAAAGTTTGAAGACTCCACTATTCGACAGTCTTCGTCATCTCATCCGCAGCAAGGGAACCAGAAACGGTTCAATCACTACAACAGCCACCGGGGTCACCAAAATCAACCCGCCAACAACAACAACAACCCGAATGCAAGCGGCTATGCGGATCGAAAGCCGCAGTGCAACCGCTGTAATCTCCACCATAACGGCCCTTGTGCCGGAAACCGCTGCCAACGATGTGGCAAGGTGGGACATGCGGCAAAGGATTGTCGCGGGGAAATCATGTCCCGACAAAATCAAAATCAGCCCCAGGGTCAGCAGCAGGGTATAAACCGGGGATGCTATCAGTGTGGTAGTACTGCACACTTCAGAAGAGACTGCCCACAGTTGCGCAACAACAACAACAATAATGGTGGAAACAACCACAACCACAATAACCACAACAACAATAATAACAACAACAATGGGAATGGTGGCACAGGAGGTGCTAAAGGTCGCGCATTTACATTGGGCCGCGGAGAGGCCAGAAACGACTCGAACGTGGTCACCGGTAAGTTTCCCCTTAATGAACATTTTGCTTCTGTGCTTTTTGATACGGGTGCGGATAGGAGTTTTATATCTGAGTCTTTTAGGAAGAACCTAAATCTCACGCTTAAACCATTAGAGACCCCTTATGTTATAGAATTAGCCGATGGTAAATCTGTAGATGTGACCCAAATCGTATCCGGCTGTCAACTCAAACTCGCGGGCCACACTTTTACCATTGATCTGATGACAACTACTCTGGGTAGTTTTGACGTGCTAGTCAGAATGGACTGGCTATCCAACGTCCGGGCTGAAGTTCTCTGCTTCGAAAAATCTATCCGTATTCCGCTCTCTAACGACGAAATCCTGACGGTTACAAGGCGATAAGGCAAGCGCCGTCACCAACATCATCTCTTACATGCAAGCGCAGAAGTATCTTCGGAGAAAGAACTCCTTCGCTTTACTCGCACTAATTACCGAACAGCCTAAGGACGAGAAACGTATAGAAGACATCCCTGTCGTCCGTGATTTTTCCGATGTATTCCCAGAAGAACTACCACATCGACAATTGGAGTTTGAAATCGAATTGGCAAGTAATGCAATTCCTATCGCCAAGGCTCCATACCGCCTAGCTCCAGCCGAGCTGCAGGAGCTATCTACCCAACTTCAGGAGCTATTAGAAAAAGGATTTATCCGACCAAGCGTTTCACCATGGGGAGCTCCAGTCCTGTTTGTCAAGAAGAAGGACGGGACTTTCCGCATGTGCATCGACTATAGGGAACTCAACAAGGTTACCGTCAAGAACCGATACCCGTTACCTCGCATCGACGATCTATTCGACCAACTTCAAGGGTCAAGTTACTACTCTAAGATTGATTTACGGTCCGGTTACCACCAGCTACGCGTCAGGGAGGAGGATATCGCCAAGACGGCATTTCGCACTCGGTATGGCCATTACGAGTTCTTGGTCATGCCCTTCGGTCTCACCAACGCACCTGCGGTGTTCATGGACCTCATGAACCGCGTGTGTAAACCATACCTCGACAAATTTGTCATTGTGTTCATCGATGACATACTCATCTACTCCAAAAGTGAAGAAGAGCATGCTGAACATCTACGATTACTGCTAGGATTACTTCAACAGGAAAAGCTATATGCCAAGCTTTCGAAGTGTGATTTCTGGATCCGGGAAGTTCAGTTTCTCGGGCATGTCGTGAATGAAAAGGGTATCCACGTAGACCCTGCCAAGATTGAAGCCATCAAAAACTGGGAAGCACCTAAGACACCGACGGAGATCTGCCAATTCTTGGGATTGGCTGGTTACTACAGACGCTTCATCGAGGGGTTTTCAAAGATCGCACAACCGCTTACTACCCTCACTCAGAAAGGTATCAAGTATACTTGGGGTGACAAGCAAGAAGCAGCATTTCAACTGCTGAAACAGAAACTTTGCAGTGCACCCATTCTGTCCTTGTCGGAATGGACAGATGATTTTGTAGTGTATTGTGATGCTTCCATTCAGGGATTGGGATGCGTACTGATGCAACGCGATAAGGTCATCGCGTATGCGTCGCGACAACTGAAGGTTCACGAGAAAAACTACACGACGCATGACCTGGAATTGGGAGCAGTAGTGTTTGCACTTAAGATTTGGAGACACTACCTCTATGGAACGAAGTGCACAATCTTTACTGACCACAAAAGCCTCCAACACATCTTTGATCAGAAGGAGTTGAACATGCGACAGCGTCGCTGGGTCGAACTCTTGAACGATTATGAGTGTGCCATTCGGTATCACCCGGGTAAAGCTAACGTGGTAGCTGATGCCCTCAGTAGGAAGGAACACTTGAAACCTCGTCGTGTACGAGCATTACAACTCACTATTCATTCGGGGTTACCCGAACAAATACGCGACGCCCAGTTAGAAGCAGTTAAGGAGGAAAACATCAAAGCCGAATCAGTGGGAAAAATGGAACACGATTGGGAAGTAAAGCCCAATGGAGCCCGGTATTTCATGAATCGCATATGGGTACCTCTCTATGGAAACCTCAGAGAGCTAGTCATGGATGAAGCTCACAAATCTCGATACTCTGTCCATCCGGGTTCGGATAAGATGTATCAAGACCTTAAAGCTGCGTATTGGTGGCCCAACATGAAAGCCGATATAGCCACCTACGTGAGTAAATGTTTGACTTGTGCAAAAGTCAAGGTGGAGTATCAAAAGCCATCGGGGCTACTCCAACAACCTGAGATCCCAGTGTGGAAATGGGATCAAATCTCAATGTATTTCATCACTAAACTCCCGTGAACCTTGGGTGGTTGCGATACCATCTGGGTGATCGTGGATCGTTTAACTAAGTCCGCACACTTCCTAGCTATTAAAGAAACAGATAAGATGGAGAAGTTGACTCGTATCTACATTAAGGAAGTAGTTTCTCGGCACGGAGTGCCAACGTCCATCATCTCAGACAGAGATGCTCGCTTCACGTCAAACTTCTGGCAGTCACTCCAGAAAGCGTTGGGAACACGCCTGGATATGAGCACAGCTTATCACCCTCAGACTGATGGT